>RXPK01000561.1:0-47031 GCA_004143645.1 Protaetia brevitarsis | reverse complement strand
GTGAAGGCATCCACATCAATCCCACTCTCAAACACCTTCTCTGCCTTTGGCCCGATCCACCAATGATGCACCAACTTTACAATGCCAATCGGTCAAATTCGCCAAAGTACATTTCTCGGTCTCAGAACTTCTCGCCCTAACTCTCGCACCCATCAAACATTTACGAATTTCGCGAATTTTCTCCCCTTAACCTATTTTATAACAGATAACCTAATACCCGGGGTCCAGTGCGCCGCCGATCGCCGTTCGCCGCATCTACATTTCCCTTTAATCTGTGTTTCGCTTCCCGATCCTTAGCCGTAATAGAGTTTTCTCGCGAATTTACAACGCTTCTAGATAGGGCGACACGCCTATGAGTGTGCGACAGAGAAGTAGACAAAACAGAGCTCATCAAGTTTTATTATTTATTATAGATGCTGGCGCATCTAGAGTCGAGGAAGTGGTACTTGAGGAAGGCGGGTTTCTTGACAGTCGGGTCTCCATTCACTTGAGAATCATCTTTTTATAATTGTGCAATACATTAAGCAGTTTTCTTTTGTTTTTTACTTTTAGAAACACCCTCTGTATAGTCGCGTGAAAAATTTCAGTATATGCAGCATTGAACCCTTGTACAACTTTTGTAGAAGAGGTTAGTTCCTAAAAGCAAAAATAGAAGCAATAATAGAAAAACTCAGTCGTCCTAACACCGTATATTGAAATATTTTTACTTATGCACTATTGATTTCTATAACACTTTTGATTATAAAAGATTTTTTCGCTCAAGCAAAAATAGAGCTATAATGAAAAAAATCCATTTTTTTTTGAACACCCCGTATATTGAAAAAATATTTTTAAACTTATGCACTGTATTGATATCTATACACTTTTTTTGATAAATAAAAGATTTTTTTCCTTAAAATCAAAAATCAGGCCTAATGAAAAAAAAAAATCCAGTTTTTTGAACACCCGTATATTTGATAAATATTTTTCAACTTATGCACTATTGAATTCTATAACACTTTGTAGAAAAAGATTTTTTCCTAAAAGCAAAAATAGCGCTATATGAAAGAAATCCAATTTTTTATTTGAACAACCCTATATTTGAAAATATTTCTTAACTTATGCACTATTGAATCTGTATTAACACTTTTGTATAAAGTTTTCCTAAAATCAAAAATAGAGCTATAATTGAAAACAAATCGTCTTGAACGCTCCCCGTTAATTTAAAAAATATTTTTTAACTTATGCACTTATAATTCGTATAACACTTTTATATAAAAGATTTTTTCCTAAAAGCAAAAATGAGCTTATAATTGGAAAAAAAAAAATCCTTTTTGAACCACCCGGGTATATTTGAAAATGATTTTTGGGTTATGCAGCATCCAATTTCTATAACACTCTTGTAGAAAAGATTTCTTCTAAACGCAAAAGTTAGAGCTATAACGAAAAAAACCTTCAATCTTCTGAACACCCCAGATATATTTGAAAATATTCTTTAGGTATGCAGCATTCAATTTATAACACTCTTTGTTAGAAAGGATTTTTTCCTAAAGCAAATAGAGCTATAATGAAAAAAACCCAGTTTTTTTTGAACACCCAGTATATTTGAAATATTTAGCTTTTTATGCCCTATTGAATCTATAACACTTTGTATAAAAGATTTTTTCCTAAAGCAAAATAGAGTATAATGAAACAAATCCATTTTCTTGAACACCCGATATTTGAAAATATTTATCGGGTTTGCAGCATCCAATTATTCTATGACACTTTGTAGAAAAGATTGTTCCTAAAAGGCAAAAATAGAGCTATTAATGAAAAAACCAGTCTTCCTTGAAACAACCGGTATTTTAAAAAATAATTTTAGGTTATGCAGTATTAATTCTGTACAGACTTTTTGTAGAAAAGATTTGTTCCTAAAAGCAAAAATAGAGCTATAATAAAAAAACCCAGTCTTCCTGAACACCCCTTTTGGTATTTTTTAAAATAATTTTAGGTTATGCAGTATTCAATTCTGTACACTTTTATGTTAGAAAGGGATTTTTCCTTAAAAAGGCAAAATTAGAGCTATATAATTGAAAACCCAGTCTCGCTGACACCCGGTCCCGGTATTATTAAAAATAATTTTAGGTTATGCAGTATCAATTTCGTACAACCTTTGTAAGAAAGATTTGTTCCTTAAAGCAAAAAATAGAGCTATTAATGAAAAAACCCAGTCTTCCTGAACCACCCGTATTTTAAAAATAATTTTAGGTATGCTAGTATTCAATTCTGTACAACTTGTCACGAAGGATTTTTCCTAAAAGCAAAATGAGCTATAAACGAAAAACCCAGTCTTCTGAACGCCCGGTATATTTCAAAATAATTTTAGGTTATGCAGTATTCAATTCTGTTACAATTTTTGTAGAAAAGATTTTGTTTTTTCTAAAAGCAAAAATGGAGCTATATAAAAAAAACCCATCTTCGCTGAACCACCGGTATTATTAAAAAAATAATTTTTAGGTATGCAGTATTCCAATCTGTACACTTTTGTAGAAAAAGATTTGTCCTAAAAGCAAAAATAGGCGTATAATTAAAAAACCCGTCTTCCTGAGCACCCGGTATTTTTTAAAAAAATAATTTAGGTTATGCCAGTATTCAATTTCTGTAAACTTTTGAGAAAAGATTTGTTTCCTAAAAGCAAAAATAGATGCTTATAATGAAAAAACCATCTTCCTGAACACCCGGTATTTATTAAAATAATTTTTAGGTTATGCAGATTCCAATCTGTACACTTTTGTAGAAAAGAATTGTTCCTAAAAGCAAATATAGGCTATATGAAAAAAACCCAGTACTTCCTGAACACCCGTAATTTTTAAAAATAATTTTAGGTTATGCAGTATCAATTCTTGTACAACTTTTGGTAGGAATGGATTTTTTCTAAAGCAAAATAAAGCTATATAACGAAAAAACCCAGTCTTCCTGTTAACACCCGGTATTTTTTAAAATTTAGGTTATGCCAGTATTTCAATTCTGTACAACTTTGTGAAGATTTTCCTAAAAGCAAAAATAGAGCTATAATGAAGAATCCAGCTTCCTGAACACCCGGTATTATTAAAAATAATTTAGGTATGCAGTTATCAATTCTGTACAACTCGTTTGTAGAAAAAGATTTGTTCCTAAAAGCAAAAAATAGAGCTAAACGAAAAAACCCAGTCGTTCCTGAACACCCGGTATTTTTAAAAAATAATGTTAGGTTATGCAGTTATTCTCACTTCTGTACAACTTGTAGAAAGGATTTTTTCCTAATAGCAAAATAGAGCTATAATGAAAAAACCGGTCTTTTCTGAAACACTATGTAAAAATTATTTTAGGTTATCAGTATTCAACTTCGTACAACTTTTGTAGAAAAAGATTTGTTCCTAAACGCAAAATAGAGCATAATGAAAAAAACCCAGTCTTCTGAACACCACAGTATATTGAAAATATTTTCAACTTTTGTATAAAAGATTTTTTCCTCAAAGCAAAAATAGAGCTATAATGAAAAAAATCCATTTTTTTTTTGAAAACCCGTAATTGGAATATTTTTAACTTATGCACTATTGAATTCTATAACACTTTTGTAAAAAGATTTTTCCTAAAAATTCAAAATAGAGCTCATAATGAAAAAAATCCAGTTTTTTTGAAACACCCCGTTATATCTTGAAAATAATTTTTCACTTATCACTATTTTGATTTCTTATTAACGTTTTGTAAAACAGATTTTTCTAAAAGCAAAAAATAGAAGCTTATATTGAAAGAAAATCAATTTTGAAACAACCCGTGATATTTGGAAAATTTTTTAAACTTATGCACTAGAATTTTCTATAACACTTTTGTATAAAATTTCCTAAAATCAAAAATAGGAGCTATAATGAAAACATCCAGTTTTCTTGAACGCCCCGTATATTTTAAAAAATTATTTTTAACTTATGCAACTATTGAATTCTATAACACTTTATATAAAAGATTTTTCTAAAAGCAAAAATAGAGCTATAATGAAAAAAATCCATTTTTTTTGACACCCAGGTATATTTGAAAAGTATTTTGGGTTATGCAGCATCCAATTCTCTAACACTCTTGTAGGAAAAGATTTCTCCAAACGCAAAAAGTTAGAGCTTATAACAATAAAAACCAATCTTCCTGAACACCCAGTATATTTTGAAAATATTTTTAGGTTATCCACATTCAATTTATAACACTCTTGTAGAAAAGATTTTTTTCCTAAAAGCAAAAATAGAGCTATAATGAAAAAAAACCCAGTTTGAACATCCCAGTATATTTGAAATATTTAGCTTTTGCCCTATGAATTTCTATAAACACTTTTGTTATAAAAAGATTTTTTTCCTAAAGCAAAAGATTAGAGCTATAATGAAACAATCCATTTTTTTAACACCCGGTTATAATTTGAAATTTCGGGTATGCAGCACAATTCTGCATGCGACACTCCTTGTTAGAAAAGATTTGTTTCTAAAAGGCAAAAATAGAGCTATAATGAAAAAACCCAGTCTTCCTGAAACACCGGTATTTTTTAGAAAATAATTTAGGATGCAGTATTCAATTCTGTACAACTTTTGAGAAAAATTTGTTCCGTAAAAGCAACAAAATGGAGCTTAATTTAAAAAAAACCCATGTCTTCCTTGAACACCGGTATTTTTAAAAATAATTTTAGGTGTATGCAAGATTCAATCTGTTACACTTTTGTCAGTAAGGATTTTTTCCTAAAAGCAAAAATAGAGCTATAATTGAAAAAACCCAGTCTTCCTGAACACCCGGTATTATTAAAAATAATTTTAGGTTATGCAGTATTCATTCTTTACAAACTTTTGTAGTTAAAGATTTAGTTTCCTAAAAGCAAAAATTAGAGCTATAATAAAAAACCCAAGTTTTCTTCCTGGAAACCCAGGTATTTTAAAAATAATTTTGGTTATGCAGTATTCAATTCAGTACAACTTTTGTAGGAAGGAATTTTCCTAAAGCAAGAAATAGAGCTATAACGAAAAATACCCAGTCTTCTTGAACGCCGGTATATTTTTCAAAATAATTTTGGTTATTGCAGTATTCAATTCTGTACAATTTTTGCTAGAAAAGATTGTTTCGTAAAACAAAAATGGAAGCTATATAAAAAACCCAGTCTTTCCTGCAACACCCTGGTATTATTAAAAAAATAATTTTAGGTTATGCCAGTATCAATTCTGTACATACTTTTGTATGAAAAGATTTGTTTCCTAAAAGCAAAATAATAGATGCTATAATCTGAAAAAACCCTTCTTCCTGAACACCCGGTATTTTTTAAAAAATAATTAGGTTATGCAGTATAGTCAATTTCATAAACTTTGTAGAAAAGATTTGTTTCCTTAAAAGCTCAAAAAGAGCTATAAGAAAAAACCCGTCTTCCTGATACAACCCTGGTATTATAAAAATAATTTTAGGTTAATGCAGTATTCAATCTGTACAACTTTATGTAAGAAAAGATTGTTTCCTAAAAGCAGAATATAGAGCGTATAATGAAAAAACCCAGTCTTCCTGAACACCCGGTATTTAAAAATAATTTTAGGGTTATGCAGTGATTCAATTCTGTACATTTTGTAGGAAGATTTTTTCCTTAAAATCAAAATAGAGCATATAACGAAAAATCCCGTTTTTGAACCCCCGGTATTTTTTAAATATTTAGGTTATGCAGTATTTAATTCTGTACATTTTGTATAAAGGATTTTTCCTAAAAGCAAAATAGAGCTATATGAGGAAATCCATTTTTTTGAACACCCGGTATTTTGAAAATATTTTTGGTTATGCAGTATTCAATTCTTGTACACTTTTGTAGAAAGATTTTTTCCTAAAAGCAAAATAGAGCTCTACTGAAAAAACCCAGTCTTCCTGAACACCCGGTTATTTTTAAAATATTTTTATTATGCAGTATTCAATTTCTGACACTTGTAGAAGATTTTTTCCTAAAAGGCAAAAATAGAGCTAACGAAAAACCCATTTTTTTGAACGCCCGTATATTTCAAAATATTTTTAGGTTATGCAGTATTCGAATTCTGTTACATTTTGATAAAAGATTTTTCCTAGCAAAAATGAGTCTTATAATGAAAAAACCATTTTTTTAACACCCGGTAATTTGAAAAATTTTCGGGTTATGCAGCTCCAATTCTATGAGACTCTTGTAGAAAGATTTTTTCTAAACGCAAAAATATAGCATAACGAAAAAACCCAGCTTCCTGAACACCCGTATTTTAAAAAAATTTTAGGTTATGCAGATCAATCGACAACTTTTGAGAAAAATTTTGTTCTAAGCAAAAATAACTAAATGAAAAAAACCCAGTCTCCTGAACACCCGTATATTAAAAATAATTTTGTTATGCAGTATCAATCTCGAATTTTGTAGAAAAGATTTGTCCTACAGCAAAAATAAGCTATAAGAAAAAACCCAGTCTTCTGAACACCCGGTATTTTAAAAAATTTTAGGTTATGAGTATTCAATCTGTACAACTTTGAGAAAGATTTTTTCCCTAAACAAAATAGATCTAATGAAAACCTTCCTGAACACCGGTATTATTAAAATAATTTTAGTATCAGTATTCAATTCGTACAACCTTGTAGAAAAAATTTTCCTAAAAGCAAAATAGAGCATTACTGAAAAAACCCGTCTTCCTGAAACACCCGTATTTTTAAAAAATAATTTTAGGTTATGCAGTATTCAATTCGTTAACAACTTTTGTAGAAGGATTTTTTCCTAAAGCAAAAATAGATCTTTAACGAAAACCCCAGTCTTCTTGAACGCCCGGTATTTTTGAAAATAATTTTAGTTATTGCAGTTTCATTCCTGTACACTTTTGTAGAAAAGATTTGTTTCCTAAAAGCAAAATAGAGCTATAACGAAAAACCATTCTTCCTTGAACGCCCGTATATTTTAAAATTATTTAGGTTATGCAGTTATTCAATTCTGTACCATTTTGTAGTAAAAAGATTTGTTCCTAAAAAGCAAAAATAGATGCTATAATGAAAAAGTCCGAGTTTTCCTGAACACCCGGTGTATATTTGAAAATTTTTTTATACTTATGCAGCATTCAATTCTATAACACTCTTGTAGAAAAGATTTTTTCCTAAAAGCCAAAAAAAGAACTATAAACAAAAAAACCAGTCTTCCTGAACACCCGGTATTTTTAAAATATAATTTTAGGTTATGCAGTATTCAATTCTGTACAACTTTTTGTAGAAAATATTTCTTCGCTAAACTGCCAAAAATAGAGCTATAACGTAAAAGACCCAGTCTTCCTGAACACCAGGTATTTTTAAAAATATTTTAGGTTAGCAGTATTCAATTCTGTACAACTTTTGTAGAAAAGATTTGTTCCTCAAAAGCAAAAATAGCTCTATAATGAAAAAACTCAGTCGTCCTGAACACCCAGTATTATTAAAAATAATTTTAGGTTATGTAGCTATTCAATTCTGTACAATTTTGTAGATAAAGATTTGTTCCTAAAAAGCAAATAGAAGCTATAATTAAAAAAACCCAGTCTTCCTGAACACCCGGTATATTTAAAAATAATTTTAGGTTATGCGTATTCAATTCTGTACAACTTTTGTAGAAAATATTTTTTCCTAAACGCAAAAATAGAGCTATAATGAAAAAACGCCCAGTCTTCCTGAACACCCGGTTTTTGTAAAATAATTTTGTTAGCAGTATTCAATTCTGTACAACTTTTGTAGGAAGGATTTTTTCCTAAAAGCAAAAATAAGCTATTACGAAAAACCCAGTCTTCCTTGAACGCCCGGTATATTTTAAAATAATTTTAGTTATGCAGTATTCAATTCTGTACCATTTTTGTAGAACAAGATTTGTTCCTTAAAGCAAAAATGGAGCTATAATGAAAATCCCAGTTTTCCTGAACACCCATATATTTGAAAATCATTTTAGGTTTTGGCAGTATTCAATTCTGTATCAACTTTTGTAGAAATATTTCTTCCTAAACGCAAAATAGAGCTATTAACGAAAAGACCCAGTCTTCCTGAACACCAGGTATTTTAAAATATTTTTAGGTATGTCAGTATTTAATTCTGTACAACTTTTGTAGCGAAGGATTTTTTTCCTAAAAGCAAAAATATAGCTATAACGAAAAAACCCAGTCTTCTTGAACACCCGGTATGTTTTAAAATAATTTTAGTTTTATGCAGTATCGATTCTGTACAACTTTTGTAGAAAAGATTTGTTCTAAAAGCAAAAATAGAGCTATAATTAAAAAAACCCAGTCTTCCTGAACCACGCGGTATTTTAAAAATATTTTTAGGTTATGCAGTATTCAATTCTGACAATTTTTTGTAGAAAAGATTTGTTCCTAAAAGCAAAAATAGAGCTATAATGAAAAAACCAGTCTTCCTGAACACCCGTTATTTTTAAAATTAATTTTAGTTATGCATATCAATTCTGTACAACTTTTGTAGAAAAGATTCTTCCTAAAACAAAAATAGAGGGCTATAATGAAAATAACCCAGTCTTCCTGAACACCCGGGTTTATATTAAAAATATTTTAGGTTATGCAGTATTCAATTCTGTACAACTTTTGTAGAAAAGGATTTTTCCTAATAGCAAAAATAGAGCTATTACTGAAAAACCCGTCTTTCTGAACACACGGTATTAGTAAAAATAATTTTAGGTTATGCAGTATTCAATTCTGTACACTCTTTGTAGAAAAGATTTGTTCCGAAAAGCAAAAATAGAGCTATAATGAAAAAACTCAGTCGTCCTGAACACCCAGTATATTAAAAATAATTTTAGGTTTATGTAGTATTCAATGTCTGTACACTTTTGTAGAAAAGATTTGTTCCTAAAAGCAAAAATAGAGCTATAATAAAAAAAACCCAGTCTTCCTGAACCCCCGTATTATTAAAAATAATTTTAGGTTTATGCAGTATTCAATTCTGTACAACTTTTGTAGAAAATATTTTTTCCTAAAGCGCAAAAATAGAGCTATAATGAAAAACCCCAGTCTTCCTGAACACCCGGTATTTTTAAAAATATTTTAGTTATGCAGTATTCAATTCTGTACAACTTTGTAGGAAAGATTTTTTCCTAAAAGCAAAAAATAGAGCTATAACGAAAAAACCCAGTCTTCTTGAACGCCCGGTATATTTTAAATAATTTTGGTTATGCAGTATTCATTCTGTAACAATTTTTGTAGAAAAGATTTGTTCCTAAAAGCAAAAATGAGAGCTTATAATGAAAAATCCCAGTTTTCCTAGAACACCAGTATTATTAAAATCATTTTAGGTTATGCAGTATTCAATTCTGTACAACTTTTGTAGAAAAGATTTCTTCCTAAACGCAAAAATAGAGCTATAACGAAAAGACCCAGTCTTCCTGAACACCAGGTATTTTTAAAAATAATTTTTAGGTTATGCAGTATTCAATTCTGTACAACTTTTGTAGGAAGGATTTTTTCCTAAAAGCAAAAATAGAGCTGATAACGAAAAACCCAGTCTTGTTGAACACCCGGTATGTTTAAAATAATTTAGGTTATGCAGTATTCAGATTCTGTACAACTTTTGTAGAAAATATTTTTCTAAAAGCAAAAATAGGCTGTAATCAAGACCCAGTTTTCTGTGGACACTGTACAATGGAATCAACATATAGGGCAAAAAATACTACGATGTTTGTATAACTATCTAGGTTAAAAATAAATCGAAGCTGCAAAAATTAAATTTCCCGCTATATTGTGACATATTTTCATAGTGATAGATAGATATAGACACTATAACATTTATAAATAAAGTATCTTTATATATTATTTTAGTGTTGTATTTATACATCTACATTTTATCATATTATGGTGTATATACCAAATTATTTCATTACTATATTAGTATAATTTACAAAAATTGTACTTTTATAGTAATGAAATATTTTTGGTATATACACAAATAGAACTCTCAAATACCAAAAGTATACTAAACCACCCATTTGAACTGTACCGCCGATTAGTTGTAGTTCGGTGTGCTGCGCCGGTGGCGCGCAACCTTGTCGAAAAAGTAGGAGCATTAAGTGTCCTCGCCCAGGTCTCGCTGTGTACCCGACTATATAATTTATATCTGTCATCCGTATCCTATAGAATTTATGGGAAAATTAATTGATATAATTTCTATATGAAACCATCTATATTTCATAGAAATATTAAGTTATGGGTGCTTTCAAACCACACAATCGTCGCAATATCGATATTATATATTTTCGAAAAAGAAACCGGGTTATTTGACACCTAACCACGAAATGTGTTGTTTTAATTTTGATTTTTTACAGAAATACGTATAAGGTCTTCAAATACTGGAAAGATTCTACATTGTAGGTCTATTATAAGTGATTGGGCGTTCCGTAATAATTATCTAACTGTACATACTGTATTAATTACCTAAACCGTTGTGAATGTATAAGCCAGATGGGAACATTACAAAAACATTGCTATCTCGAATTGTGCAGATTGTGCGTTATATTTATCGTCTATGGAATGTGTTGTTCTGAAAATGTCATACCTGAAACTGTTACGATTGATAATAGGATGTAAAATAAAATGGTGCGAATCATCTAAAGGGGATAATAAAATTTTGGTAAAATCAGTTTGTGGTTTTAATATTTAATCATTATATATTTGATATAATATAATTTACATGTAATAAGTTGTGAAAATGCTATTTAATACCTAAATATATATATACGATAGATTATAAATGATAGCGCAGGCCAAAATATATACATGGTAGCTTCTTCGAGTAAATGTTCTGATGCAAACGGAGATGGAGGATAGTGAGCTCTTATAAAAAATGAGAGGCACCTCTCATTTTGGTCAGCGTAGGCACAAACTACACACTTCCTGCCATATGTTCATGGTCAATAATCTTAGTCAAATATTTCTTCCGAGTAATTTGTTTTAGATGAACTTTAAACACATCTTCAGCTTTGGCTGTTGTAGTATATTCTGTGATGATGTGATATTATATTGTATATCTAGCTCTAAAAGGTAAAAAAAGAAACGTCAATATTGTTTCATCGAAAGGATTTTTGGTCATCGGACTACCCTCGACAAACCCAAATGACATTTCTAGGGGTCGATTTATATATTATATCGTGTTACTGTTTATAATATTCTTGTCATCATAGTTGTAGAAAGGTTGAAAAATATGAAAATTTACCTCATTAAAGATGCATATTAATATTAATTTATCTTTGACAGGCCAGTCGAACATGACTCCATAAATCGAATCGTTCTGTAGAAATGGGTACTTTTTAGCATCAAAGCGGTAATATCTGTCACGTAAATAACCATATAGACGATAATTTTGCGGTAATGTATACTTTTCGTGCTAAAATTAACGCGATACGTTGACGCTTTCGTGTTCGATAGTTTGACATCTTACTTGATCCTGGCTCAATAATTTCGTAAAAACTGTATAATTTTAATCAAAAACATATATGAGCGTGTATTACGAACCTTTTCAACCTTCCAATAAACGTTAAATTATCTTAAATCGCTGTTATTGTAGCCCCAAATAGCAGATTAGGTTATGAAATTAATACCATCGCAAATGACAATAGTTCTCGAATTATTCGACATTTTCTCATATACTGACGAATCATTCAGGCTCTTAACATCTCTCTGGTCACGTTTCGACTCATTATGTGTCCCTTGTACCCCCATTTACGCTCGAAATCGTCCCTCAAAGTTCGCGACATTTCACCGCGTGACAGCAGCATTTGACATCCCACGAAACCCGCCATAATTCCAACCTCATCGCCGGCAAAACACACCTATATAAATCGGCTCTTTTTGAGAAAAATTTCGCGTCTCGACCCCATTTTAGGGTTCAATCGGTAAGAGGAAACATGCGTGAAGGCATTTCCACATTAACCCCACTCTCAAATACCTTCTCTGCCTTGTGGCGATCGCACCAAAATGCCCAACTTTGACAATGCCAAATCGGTCGAAATTTGCCAAGTGACATTTCTCGGGCTTCAGCGACGTTCGCCTAACCCGCACCCATCGCAATTTACATTTCCGCGAATTTTCTCCCCTTGACCTATTTTTAACTATTAATTTCCATACGCCTATTCCCGTGCCATCCGCACTACCCGTTGGCCCGTCTATTATTTCCCTTTTAATCCAACCCCCGTCTGAAGCCTTAGTTTTGAGACTTTTTCACACTCAATTTACACGCACGGAATAGGGCGACGCCTATGGTGTGCGACAAAGAGTAGAAAAGGTAATACTGACCAAACTTTAGTATATTATATATATATATAGATACATGTTAAGCTGTGACTTCCGTTACCTTGCGCGGGCGACCTGACTTCCAGTATAAAGAGTCACATATTTTAAGTAAATTTTGTATATATTGGCTTAGGGGAACCTACACAACACGTTCATCAAAGGAGGGGAAACAATTTCTTGATTTTATTTTTGGTATATATAAGGTGTTTACAAAACGCGCAGTTACTTCCAATACAATATACAACTAGAGTAATAGATGTCAATTTGTTACTTCCAGCACTGTTGCCAAATATGCAGAAGTCACAACGTGCGTGTTGTGTTTATGCATACATATATATCTACAGTGCAGCTGTGAAAATAACCAACGGATGCCACTTCGTAACCCAGCGTTTATGCAGGATGTTTTAAGTCTGTCTTAAGTTGCAATTAGGAGCAAGGGTAGTTACCAAATACATGATTTTTTCGTAGTAAGGTATTTTTGCTTTAGTATTAATTAAAGTTAAGCCCCGACGGATTAGGAGATTTCAGGAAAAATATTAAAAATTCAGGTATAAGGTGTAGTATAATTGTCAGAAATTTCTGGATATAAAACATTACGCCGTTGAATTATACGAGTATGTTACATACAGTATAAACATACAAAGCTAAACAACAAAACAATAGAAGTAATACAAAATAAAATAATTATTTGTAATTTAGTTTCATTAAGTGTTGTAATTTCGACTTTACAACAGCCACAGATCGTTTAATTTTGTGCTTTTGGATAAATTCCGAAAGCTCTTTGCCGGGTGGATATTGGTTCTTTTCCAGATAAAATTTAAATCGTTTCTCCAACAAATCAATTTCGCTATTAGACCATCCTTGAAATAGATTAATTATTTAATCAAGTAAAAAAATTCTGTCTGTGTAACTTACGTCTTTTTGCAAGTTTACGCGAACGTTGAGTATGTTTGCTACTTAAGCCTTCTTGGTCGCCATCTTGGATTTCCGCTGTATTTACTTGAATACGAAAAAATAATTTAATAAAATTTGCAGAACACTATAATATTGTCATTAATGTGAAAACATAAGCCGAGGTAAGCAGACTGTTTACTCGGAAAGCTTTGTGAAATCTTCGACTAGGTTTTTATAATGGCCATATTTTGGAATCCTGTTCGAAGGCTTCACAAATTTTCCCGCCTCTTGGAATTAAAAAAATAACATGCACTTTACTGTACTGCTTTTCTGTTTCATATTTGTCACTCGATTATAAAATTTGGATAGTCCAAAGATAGTGGCATTACAAAAATTTCACATTTCTAACAAACAAACTGTAACGAATACTGTAATTATACCTTCGTCTTGAGTATCTTTTTCTTGATTACATATTTCA
The DNA here is from genome assembly GCA_004143645.1 of Protaetia brevitarsis. Lineage (NCBI taxonomy): Eukaryota > Metazoa > Arthropoda > Insecta > Coleoptera > Scarabaeidae > Protaetia > Protaetia brevitarsis. Next base: position 33,405 of record RXPK01000561.1, on the reverse strand, counting down.
TTCTTTGGCCTCTCATTCACATTTGGTCTGTGCTCCTCATTAAAAGTAATACCATCCTCTTAAAAAAAAAGTCAATTTTTACTGCGGTATATATTTTTTTCGTTTCAAAGATTACCATCACCGTCAATATCATATTCTTCTGCATATTCTAAGTTATTATCAAAATTAATTTCGGTTAAAGATTTTCCTTTATATTCTGCCGGGATACATCCTTTTTCCATCATCAGAAGTATTTTGGACACCTTGGCGGTTTGGAAAATATCGACTGGAAGCCTAAAAAAAATTATAAAGTAAATAAATTGTTTATTGTAATAATTTGTTTTTACTCGTAGAATTCTTCGTGGGTTTTAAGGGTGTGCCCCATAAAATCGGAAAACTGCTTGGTCTCATCTTTGCTCAAATTTAATATCTGCATAACTGTCGCTATCTGTTTCCTTAGTTTATTACTGGAAATTGCGTGTGGATTTTCTAAATTCATTTTTTCGGCGAGTGTCCTGATTGCTACGTCCCCTTTACCCCACTTTACTCTGCTACCTGGAGTTGCAAAAACATATTCATTATCTGGTGGGATGTACTTACTTCTATTTTCTAATAAGACTGTAATGAGACTCTGAATATTTTCCGGTATTAGAATTACCACTGCTCTAGATCCCTTTCCGCTATTTATCACCCTTTTGTATTTTTTTGTTAACATTTTTTCAGAGTCTGTTAAAATACATTCAAAGTCAGTGCAATCTGTCTTCTTATCGCGTTCATAATCCTGAAGTTTCAAAAACTGTACATCACCAATTCTCCTCCTGTTAAAAACAATCAATAAAGCCAAGATACAGTTCACTAATTCTTTGTATGTGTTTCGATTAGCTTCATTATTATAAAATAACTGTTTACAGTTATTTGCAATGTTAAGCGTTTCATCGCGAAATTTCTTGATATCACTAACTAATGGCATGAGAAGCGGTTTTGACCATTTTTTTTCTTGTAAGTCTTTATTTGCTAGCGCCGCCACTTCGATATTCCATCGAGATTCAATTAACTTTTTGAAATTTTTTATATCCTGCAACAGTATTTTACGTTCTTCCATCGAATGGCATTTAAATCCGTCACTTTCCATTAAGACCAAGTGCGTATATTCGTCACATATTATTTTCAGCGATGTCCCCAAATGCATGCCAAGACTCGGGGATTTGAAGGTTTTTGTATAAGGATCAAATCCGACGATATTCCTAACAGCACATAATACATTATCCAAATGCTGTGGGCGCAGTAAGTCCTTAAGGCAGGTATTGTCATTACCAGTAATTTCTCGATAGGCCAGTAGTAAACGAGAAAGTTCACGCATTCGCGTGCTGCAAGCATACGCCATACGTTCGCGCCTGTGTTTTTTCAAATAAGAATTGCCAAAATGAGCAATAAGAAGGTCCTTTTTTGCCTCAAAAGCAATATCGTCGGGTTTCATTATATCAAACACCTACAATTAAAATTAAATGTGTACATCATCATAATTTGAAATCGGAGAACGTAGAATATTAGAATATGTAAAGCACCTAATATATTTACCTGTTCTTTAACATTTAACTTCGAAATAACATTAGTAGGATCAACTGCGCAAGCCGTAATTGTATGAGAGCGTGAGAGATGATTCCTTTTAGATCCTTCTTGATTAGTATTGGCATGCATTTTGTATGCTAAACACTTTTTAGCATGTCGTCTCAAATATTCTTTTACAAACAAACCTTTGCAGGAAGCACACGGGTAATATTGAATGCCTTTGCCCGATTGTATTGAGGATGGAGTTAGTTCTCGGTTGGGCCTTATTGTCCCCTTGATATAAAGATCAAAATTAGTTTCGTTTCTTAAAAGACCCAATGCGCGTTTCCTCTCTTTGCTGTTTTTCGGATATTGCATTATGCTTATGACTTCTCTTTCGGTTGCATGTTTCCTTTGTAAGTGTCGATTGAAATTTTTTGTGTCTATATCATCAGTACAATATTTGCACCGAATTTTCTTTGCTTTTTTTCTCTTACTCTATCAACAGATAATTGAATATGCATAGAATGAAAACACATTTAACTTAATTTCTTCAGACTTCCGTACTTACCTTAATTTCTTCAGACAGAATTCGACAGATTGGTTGAGAAGGTGGTTCGCAAATAACGTTGATTTCAGATGCAAGAGTGGTAGTACCACTTTCGGAAGAATCGTTGGTATCACTTGAATATTCAGTAATATTGAAATCTTTATCTCTACTATCATCATTATCTTCACCGATACTTGAATTCGATTTATAATCAAATATTTCAAAATTATGCGTTACATTACAAGGATTGTCTGTCGAGTGCTCGTCAGTGTTTTCGATTTTATTTAGAGAAGGGGAACATACTAAATTTTCCAATATCGCATTTTCATTTTTGCCAGAGACTTTATCAAGAAAAATTTCAGACTCTTTACCAACAGGTAAAGAAACTGAATCTGATACAACAGAACTGTCATAGCGATAAAGGGTTTCAATATCATTTGTATTTATTACAGGAAAAATCGGAACATTTTGTAAAATCTAAAAAGACACTCAAACTTACAACACAGTCTATTTAAAATTTGTAACTCTTACCGTAATTTTCTTTGACAAAGAACATTCTAAATTATCCTCATTATTTTGATTGTTCGATAAAGGACAGTTAGGTACGTATGAAAAGTTACTATTACGAGAGCATGAATATGTGTTTATTTCGGGTGTAGTGTCGAAATGATTCAGTTGTATATTTGCTTTTTTTGCATCACAACTTTCCAACTCAGTTTTGTCATTACCAATTTCACTATTGTTATAATCAGAACAGCCATCAAAGTTGCTGTTGTTAATCCAATCCTATAAAAATTAGTTATAAACGGTGAAGAATACGAGAAACTTAAAAATTGTTAAATGTTTACTTATTCAGCGGTACAACGCAACATCTACGTAAATTTATTGCAAACTATTGAATACGCAAGCATTATAGGTACTTACAAATGTTCTTTGATTAATTGGGACTTCTGGCATTATTGCAGTACCATTCTTAGTATCATCCTCGCATTTTGTGAGTACATCTGAATTCACGATTTTGTCGTTTTCGGAAAAATTATTCTTATTAACGTCAAGATATTCTGTCGGAACAGCCGTAGGTGAAATTTCTTTATTTTCTAAAAGATCAGTACGAGTTCTATGTAGGTATAATTACTAAATTTAACAGTCAATGTGGGCAAGATTACTCATGGATATTAGCATTTTAATGTTAAAATTTACACATATGACAAAACGGCGATTAATTTCAGTTCAAGAATTAATAAATAACAATGATATTTGGAGTTTTTAAGCCATTGAAAATTTAAAAAATATAAGAAAATAAGAAGACATTGGTACTTACCATCTTTAATAGCCATTGCAACTAACAAACGGCCTCTTGGCAATGGCATTTTAATTTTATAATATCAATAAGTAAAATATTTGGTAATAAATGGAGGAAGTCAGAGCGTTTGCGAACAGCGACGGTTAAATTTATAGAAGTTTAACCTGCGTTAGCATTAACTGATTTAACAATCACTTCTCCAATGCGACGTTGCCGCTAACCGAATTCATAACCCCGACGTACAAGTGAATAAGAGATAATTGCGCTCCTTAGGGTAAAACAAAGACATCACGTTTTTGTGTAATGTTTGAAGCTAAGCGGAAGTCATATCGTGCTACAAGTGTCTACTCTGAGGCGACACTAGCGCCATACATCTACACACGAACTAAAACAAAGTTTTGCGGTCATAGGGTGGTTCAAGTGACTTCCTACACATTTTTCAAAATAACGCTTCTAATGACATCTGGGAAATGTTGGCGCTAAAAGTAAGGGAAAACGTTGTGACTTCCAAAAGTGGAAGTCACAACGTTCGCTGTGTATCTGATTTGGAAGTCACAAAGTACTATGCATAAATATATATATATATATATATATATATATATATATATATATATATATATATATATATATATATATATATATGTGTGTATTTTTTAATTTTCAGATATTAAAAAAGTTATTATTATATCTGGACTTTTATTTTATATTTTGTTTGTTAAAGTTTGAAATGATATTTCTAAATTGATTTATTTACAAAACATCTTTTCGGCAAGTGATATTTTTATGACGTATAATTTTTATTTAAATCTTAATTGACAGAGTAATAGTTTTAGGTTACTTAAAAAATTTGTATATTAAGTTACAAATGAAAAATAATTAAATAAATTAGTTTATTAACATTAATGTTATGAATGTTTGTGAATATAATCATCTTTTATTGTAATAATAACATTAATATAGAAAAGCAGTATGAATTAATTGAATTACTTATAGTAACAAAGATTTATAATTCGATATAATGCATTTCACAATAATTATGTATAAAAGATGTCCTGTATAATGAAGTCGATTTATAATATCTAAACTAGATGCTGCGCATCTTCGCCCAGCGAAGAAGGTGGCACTTTTAGAATGTGCTGTACGTTTTAAGTAGTTTTCTTCTTTTTTTGTTTTGTTTTTACTTTTGGAAGACCCTGTATAGTCGAAAATATGTTTAGGTTGTGCAGTATTTAATTCTGTACAACTTTTGTAGAAAAGATTTGTTCCTAAAAGCAAAAATAGAGCTATAGTGAAAAAACCCAATCTTTCTGAACACCCGGTATATTTGAAAATATTTTTAGGTTATGCAGCATTCAATTCTATAAGACTTTTGTAGAAAAGATTTTTTCCTAACAGCAAAGATAAAGCTTTAATCAAAGACTCAATATTCGTGAACACCCTGTGTAGTGGAAAATATTGTTAACTTATGCAGCATTGAATTCTGTACAACTTTTGTAGAAAAGGTTTTTTCCTAAAAGCGAAAATAAAGCTATAGTGATGGAAAACCCAGTCTTCCTGAACACTCTGTATATTTTTATATATGTTTAGGTTATGCAGCATTCAATTCTATAAAACTTTTGTAGAAAACACTTCCTTCCTAAAAGCAAAAATAGAGCTGAAATCAAAATCTATCCCCTTTTCCCTATTCTCTTATTCCTTATTGCGTTTTCATTGTCTATTTTCCCTATTTCCTTTTATAACATCCCATAAGTTACAGCTTTAAAAAAATAGTTGACGATTTTTCCTATAGTTTATTTTTCAGTTTTTCCCTATTCCCTTTTATCATTTTTGTTTTCGCTTTTCCTATCTCTATTCCCTTTTCCTATTCCTTTTTCTTATTCCCTTTCCCTAGTCCCTTTCCCTATTCCCTTTCTCTATTCCCTCCCCTTATTCCCTATTCTCTTTCCATACTCCCTTTCCCTATTCCCTCTCCTAATTCCCTATTCCTTTTCCGTATTCCCATTCCCTTTCCCGATTCCCTTTCCCTTTCCCTATTCCTTCTCCCTATTCTATTTACCCATTCTCGTTCCCTACTCTTATTCTTTATTCCATTTCTTTATTCCAGGACCCCTATTCCATTTCCTTATTTCCTTTCCCTATTCCTTTTCCTTATTCGCTTCCCCTATTCCCTTTCCCTGTTTACTTTCCCTATTCCCCTTCCCTATTTCCTTTCAATATTTCATTTTCCTATTCCCTTTATCTATTCCATTCTCCTATTCCGATTCCCTTTCCCCATTCTCTTTTTCCATTCCCTTTCCCTATTCAGTTTCCCTTCCCCATTCCTATTTCCCTCTCCGTATTCCCTTTACCCATTCTCGTTCCCTATTCTCATTCTCTACTGCCTTTATGTATTCCCTTTCTCTGTTCCCTATTCCCTTTTCCCCATTTCCATTCGCTATTCCCTATTCCCTTTCTCTATTCCCTTTCCCTATTCCCATTTCCATTCCCTTTCCCCATTCCCATTTCCTTTGCTTTTCACTATTGCCTTACTCTTTTCCCTTTCCCTACTCTCTTTTTCCTTATTGCATTTTTATTCTCTATTTTCCCTATTTCCTTTTATAACATCCCATAAGTTGCAGCTTTTAAAAAATAGTTGGCGATTTTCCCTATATTTCAATTTTCTTCCCATTTTATCCGTCATTTTATTTTTATTTTTGTATTTTTTTTTGCGCAGCATCTAGTCATTTTTTAATAATATTCCTCCATTTTAGTCGCGTCATCGTGTTTTTGATTCTATATATATTAAATATTCTAAACATCAATCTACATAAAATAAATGTTCTTCTGTATATTTATTGGCCCCAATAATATATAATCATGTATTGCAATCGATAAGTACAATAAAAAAAAAGTACGATAAAAAAAAAACTGACCCGCCGTGAGTCGAACCCGGCACCTTCCGATAACAAACTCCTTTTGTCGCACGCCGATCCCTCTAGGCTAAAATGCACCCACATATAAATTAAAATATGACAGTGACTGACAGTTCAATTTATGTTACAATACTTCAGATATTTCAGCTACGTTACGTATGTGCAATGATTATAAGATGTCTCAGTATTCTTATTTAATTGATAAACATCGCGAAGACACCACCTACCTACAAAATTTTCGCCATTGTCCGGTAATAGCGTATCTTTGCGTATAATGGCCGGCAAAAGGACGCTGCCATTTCCGCAAGTATTTTGCAATATTTTGGGTACCTGCGCGTAGTTCTCGATACAACAGGGCTTCATCACCTATATCCAGTCATTTTACTATCTTTTCCGCATTATCTACGCGCCTCTCTCCCTTCCGAAATCATCTCGATAATTTGGGAATATGAGCGTCCCGTAATTTGACATTTCTCTTGGAATTTATTCAATACTCTATCTAAAAACTGAAAATAATCACTTTCACAAACATGCCTAAGCGCGTATTACGAAAGTTATTTCACCTTTTAATCGACGAACTGAGCCGTAAACGAAAATAAATGTACATCGTTTTGTTCCATATTGACATATGGTATAGGTTAGACTATTAGCTCCATCTGAAATGACTATATTTCGCGAATTAATCGGCATGTTCCCTTTCAATCTTCCAGTTATATAACTCATAACGTTTGTCGAACCACTTTTGTCATCTTACACTTGCTCGGAGTACATCTTTACCCCAAAAACACGTCGCACAGAATTATGTAGGTTTTTCGCCGGCCATTTGCCGAACGCGCTTCAACGACTTCTGTCAAATCTGACAGGCGTCCCCTGCAAACATATCTATATTAATCGTTTAATTTTGAAGAAAATTTCGCGTTCCTGTCCTATTTTAGCGTTCGAATTGTACGATGAAACATGAGAGAAGCCGTTCCGACAACAATTTCATACCTGGATACGGTTTTTGAGCCGGTGTCGATGCCGCAAAAACGGGCGTCACTCGCACAATTAACGATTTCGGCCAGATGTGTGACGCGATAAATTGATCGATGTTGAGAGAAATTTCGCGTTTTCACTCCATTTTAGGGTGCAAACTGTAAAACGAAGGATACAGGAAGCCGTTTCAAAACTAATTTCGCACCACGTTACGGTTTATGAGCCGATATTCTGCGCGACAAATTTGCGCTTTTGGGTTGGCATCTCTCTTGCACCTTGCTCAATAATTTCACTAAAAAACTGTATATTTATTATCACAAACATATCTGAGCGTGTATCATGAACCTTTTCTACCTTTCAATTAACGTTAAATTACCTCGAATCCCTATTATCGTTACTCGAAATTGCATGTGAGGTTACGGCAAATCGGTACCATCACAAATGACTATTATTCTCGAATTATTCCACATTTTTGCATATGCTGACGAATCATACAGGCTCACAACATTTCTCTGGTCGCGCTTCGACACATTACGTGCCGCTTGTATGCCCATTTACGTTAGAGATCGTCTCTAGAAGCTCATTACATTTTACCGTGTGACAGCGGTATTTGACATCCCACGAAAGCCGCCAAACTTCCAAGCTCTTCCCCGGGAAAATGCACCTCTACAAATCGGGTCTTTTTGAGAAAATTAAACCGTCTGGACCCTATTTTAGGGTTCAATCGGTAAGAGGAAACATGTGTGGAGCCTTTCCCACATTAACCCCACTCTCAAATACTATCTCTGCCTCGTGGCGATCGCGGGAAATCGCCCAACTTTGACAACGCGAAATCTGTCGTTGGCCGCCAGTTTGACATTTCTCGGTCTCCAGTGCCGTTCGCCGCAAAAATCTAAACTCTTATCGAATTTTCACGTTCTACGCACATTTTACGATTCGTTCGCGATACGCCGTTGCGATTTCCACGTCCCGTCCCCATCTATACGTTACGCGTTCGCTTCGCGACCGCCACCCCTTCTCGAGCCTTTAGCAACGCAAGTCGGCCGCGGGCTCTTACACACCTCGGATAGGGCGACGCCTATGGTGTGCGACAGAGAGTAGACAAAAACAGGCTGATCAAGTTTTATTATTATTAATGAAAGTATGTAGTACAAAAATAAAATTATACAATTATAAGATTTAAATTTTCATTACTATTAAATAATGTAAATAACTATATACAATGTTGCTACTAATTGTATTTGAAAAAGTAATAACACATGAATTTGTCAAATATATATACATATAGGTATATAATAAAATGGACGCTTAGACGCTATTTTCAACATAGCCACCTACAAAACTTTTGACTTGCGCGTGGGATGTAAGTAAGTATACACGTATATTATTATTATTATTATTATATGATGCACAAAATTGTTGTGAAAAATAAATTTAAAACTTTATTTAATACACATACATTTTAAAATGGATGTGGAAAATATTTATTTAGCATTTTGCTTTTGTATTTTTAATTATTTGCAAAAAGGTTTTCAGCTATCTGTCAGCTATCGCGCATGTATATTTCTTTCGTTGTACAATATGTTGACCCTAACGCAACTGACGGATATCAGTATTTGTGATTTATGTATTAATTAATCTAATAAGAATTCAATGAATGTCATTTTCTATACTACTTATACTAATAATGTATTCAAATTGCACTATCAATTATTTGGGTGAACGCACTTAAATACGTTATACGCGCATCGCGTACCGAACGCTATCCTTCTTCATCTTTGTCGTAAAGATTTGACAACTGTCAATAATAGAATATTGTTTCGTTCGTTTGCAACATAATAGCTGTTTCTTATTGTCTTTGCAATTTGCATTTTCGTTTATATTGTACTTGAGTGATGTCGGTAAAGTGTTGTTTAAGGTCTATTCTGGATTAGTGTTAATTAGAAGGTTATCTTGTCGAATTTGGACTGATGCTTTCGCAGCTGCGCTTCATTGTTTACAGTTGTAGCGGAAATTTTACGTTGTGGGAATAGGAGAAACCGGCGTCTTCTTTTTTGAAGTTGATCGAAAAGTATTTTAGTGCAGGAACATTTGGAGCTTACTTTATACGAAATTCTTGGAACGCGTCACAACATGCATGATGTATTTGTAATGTAGCACCGTTTTATGTATTCTTTATGCTGTATATGTAAAAGTATAATAATATTCTGAATAAAACACCATTTTACTATACTTATTCTTTACTATATGTATAAAGTATTCAACAATGCAAGTAATATAGGCATTTTGAAATTACATAATTTCTCATTCAGCTGATCGCTCTACCTCATAATTATCACAGCGTTTCCACACATTTCTTCGGAGGGGGATCATAAAACGCTCTATACTTATTGGAAGACGTTTTACAATAAACTTTTAACATATCTGAAGTTCTGCCCTCTACAATAAGTGGTTTTTGATATAATAATTTACATGTAATAAGGTTGGTGAAAATAGCTATCTAAATACCTGGATATATATACAGGATAGATTATAAATGAGAGCGCAGCCAAAATATATACATCGTAGTTGCTTCGAGCAAATATTATCATACAATCGTAGGATGGAGGATAGTGAGCTGCTAATAAGAAATGAAGGACACCTCTCATTTTGGTCAAGCGTAGGCACAAATACCATTTCCTGCCATATGTTCATCGGTCAATTGTCTGAGTCAAATATTTCTTCCGAGAAGCTGTTCGATGAACTTTAAGCACATCCTTAATGTAGTATATTTCGTGATGCTGTCATATTATATTGATATCTAGCTCTAAAAAGGTAAAAAAAGAAACGTCATATTAGTTTCATCGGAAAGGATTTTTTGGTCATCGGACTACCCTCGACAACCCAAATGACATTTCTAGGAGTCGATTTATATATTATATTGTGTTACTGTTATAATATTCTTGTCATCATAGTTGTAGAAAGGTTGAAAAATATGAAATTTACCTCATTAAAAGATGCATATTAATATTAATTTATCTTTGACAGGCCAGTCGAACATGACTCCATAAATCGAATCGTTCTGTAGAAATGGGCACTTTTTAGCATCAAAACGGTAATATCTGTCACGTAAATACCCATATCCACAATAATTTTGCGGTAATGTATACTTTTCGTGCTAAAATTAGCGCGATACGTTGACGCTTTTCGTGGTTCGATAGTTTGACATCTTACTTGATCCTGGCTCAATAATTTCGCTAAAACTGTATAATTTTAATCAGAAACATACCTGGGCGTATATCACGAACCTTTTCAACCTTCCAATAAACGTTAAATTATCTTAAATCGCTATTATTGTTGCCCCAAATAGCAGATTAGGTTATGAAATTAATACCATCGCAATGACAATATTTCTCCAAATTATTCCACATTTTTCCATATGCAAACGAATCATACAGGCTTCCAAACATCTCTCCGGTCACGTTTCGATTCGTTATGTGTCCCTTGCACGTCTATTTACGTCCGATATCGTCCCACAACATCGGAATCGTTTTGCCGTACGATTGACACGGACGCCATGACACGAATTCGGTCAAATCAAAACATGCTTACTCGGAAAAACACACCTATATAAATCGGGTCTTTTTGAGTAAAATTTCGCGTCTCGACCCCATTTTAGGGTTCGAGCCGTAAGATGAAGCATGTGAGACGTCTTTTTGACATTAATCCGACTTCCAAATAGCATCTCAGCCTCGCAGCGAACATACAAAATTGCTCAACTTTGACAATGCCAAATCGATCGTAAGCCGCCATGTGACATTTCTCGGTCTTCAGCGACGTTCCCCGCGCTCGCACCCATCACAATTTACATTTCTGCGAATTTTCTTCCCTTGACCTATTTTTAACAATTAATCGCGATACGCCTATTCCCGTGCCATCCCCGTTACCCGTTCGTCCGTCTATTATTTCCCTTTTAATCGCACGCCCGTCTGAAGCCTTAGTTAAGGAACTTTTTCACGCCAAATTTACACGCACGGAATAGGGCGACGCCTATGGAATAGCGCCCCCCGACGCCGGCAAACGCAAGAGAGCCTTTTATTATTATTAATGAAATACATCTATTACATTTTAACATTATTCTTATTGCTCTATTCGGTTTTTTTTTTGCATTTGTTGAATCTCATTCTTATTTAAATTGTAAAGTAATCTGGAATAAATTGCTGTGGTCAATAATTTTTAATAGGTACGCTACCCCTCCCCTGATACATTGCAAGGTCATTCTTTTCTTTTTATTTATTTATTTGTTAAATAATAATACCTTTTACTAATCTTCTTTTGAGTCTCATGCTTGAAACTTGTTACATTGCCCTGAGAAAGACAAATACCTAACAGTTTTCTTAGTTTAAAAGAAGCACATCCTTTCGACGATGTAGTGGCTAAAGTATTTTTCAAAAGAGGTAGCCTTCCATACGCATTTGCTATACAACTGAAACACATTCGTAAAGGTGAAACACTTGAGGTGAGAAAATATCTAGAAGGCTATATATGATTTAAAACTATAGGAGATATTGCTACTGACAACATTCATTTTTCCTACTTTTGCATTAAGAATGTAAGAATTATGGATTATACACTATCTGCGAAACAGCTCGAGTAGCGTATCATAGAAATCGGCGAGGAAAGTATTGAAAGAAAAAACTTTATAGACATGTTAAGAAAAAAAGGTAATTTCTTATCCCCTGCGCGAAAGGAAATCAAACTTGTAAAGAGACATACAAAAGTTGTATCTGCAGAAAATGTAACTAAAACTTATTTAGTCTTTCGTTGTGTGGATGAAAAAATTGTTAGTAGTCTACGAATAAAGGAAGGTGTACTTAACATGCGTTGTGATAGCATATGATTAATAGCTAAAAGTGACCTCCTTATTTTATCGTTTGGATCGTTTTATGCAAAACGGCCATTTGATTATTATTTGATGCATTAAAGCCGCAACATTTTGATTTACTGGTGTCCACTACAAAAACAGTAGCTAGATATGATACAAACAGGGATTTTTATGGGTATGGATCATATGCTCTTAATATTGCAACATCTCTCAAACAATGTTGTGAAATTGCTATCACATATGCTCTTAAAAGAAAAGGAATTTATGCTACAATTCCATCAGCTGACTTAAGAAGTTTGATTGAATTAATAGAAGCCCACTAGCGCTTTGATATATCTAACCAAGCAGCAAATTATTTAAATATCAAAAAATGGAACAAAATTACTATTGTACCCCTCGCCAGTGACTTAAAATTACTAAAAGACTATCTTATTACAAAGGCAAACATAGCTGCAACTGAATTAACGAAAAATGGTAGTTACTTTCTGTCAGTTCAATTTCCAGTTCTACGCAAGCGTATTCATAGTGAGATTTTCCGTTTATATGTGTGAAACTGTTTTGTTACCTATGCTGCTACTGATTGTGAGAATGCAAATGAGAAAATGTGCAATTTTATGGCGAATAATTATTTCAAATATTTCCATAATATATTCATAATAAGCTGAAAATGTTGCATATAAGAATAAATTAAGATTTGTTTTATTTCCGTTGCTTTTTTTTTCTTATATTTATATTTTCCTGGTTTTGGCAGAAATTAAAAAACACGAATCCACTAATAGTAGCTATATTTGACGTTTCGCCTTTGTGTACAAAGTCGCTTTCATGACAAATTAACTAAAAAAAACACAAGGTTTACTATTGTAATTTTTAATTGTACCCATCACCCATGAATCCTAAAATTAAATTTAAACGAAAATTTACTTTGTTTTAATTACATTATAGTAATTAATTTTAGTGTTTAATATTTAAAATTTAAAAGCCACTACTTTCTTTAAATTTAATTTTGAGATTAAGTGATCGATATAACTTGACATTTCAATGGAAAAAAATGTGTTTTTAAGTTAATTTGCTATGAAAGAGCCTTTGTATACAAAGACAAAACGTCAAATACAACACTATTAAAGTATTTGTGTTTAATATACGAAATTGATTTAAATTTAGCCGAGAACTTAATGGAACATGGAGAAAATGATTTGGAGCAAGAAAATTTAATTCCGATAGAAGATACCGAGAATATCAGTGAAGAAAGATCCAGCGAATTAACGGTGGAGGATAATTCTAACAAACTAAAAGTGTCAAAAGGGCAGAAGAGGACCCTAGTTCCATGGACAAACCATCAGAAGACGCCTGTAACTTCTTATTTCAAAAATCACATTAATGAGAAAAGACCTGCAAAGAAAGCTCAATATGAGGATCTTATCTCAAAGTACTCAGACTTACTAAAAACCAAAGATTGGCTGAAGATAAAAGTTTTTATTCAAAACAAATATACCAAGGGTACTGATAAAGTTTCAATTATAGCACATGCTTTTAAATTAAAATATTGCAAAATAAATTAATTTTACAATATTTTATTTTAAAGGCATATACTACAATATGGGTATTAGCTGTATTCTCGAATGACGTTTATAAACTGTATATTGTTCAAGTTTAAGAAAATTGATTAGAAAAAAAAACTAAAGATCTAAACATAACATAAAATCTGAACCGCAGCAATTACTAACATTCAAATCATTATGTACGACACTAAAGTAATGAAGTATTGAGTATTTCAGAAAAAGATATATACAACGTGAAATATTACCTTTTCCCATTTATTTCACAAGTAAAATTGTTCAAGGCAATATATGTGTAGTTTAAATATCTAATTTAAAACAATATTCTACTTGCATTCTTTTTCATATAAATCCACTTCTTTTCAGTTTCAGTACAATATAAATACGATAAACTGTATAATAATACGATCTTGTGACCTCCGTCGATTTGGCAACGTCAAGTAGAGGTCACAACGTACTATTTGTACTTGATTTAGCGAGCAGCGATACTTGCGAGTCATTCGATTCTGACAAAGATCCGGACCATGTACCATCTTCTGTAGGAAGTACACCGGTGAATTATTGTTCAAACATTTAATATGTGTATTTTCAAGCTAATATTTTACATTTTTAGGGACATCTGGAAGTGTTGAGCCTCAAATCCGATAAAAATCAGTATTTGGTATACATAACATGATTAAAAATAAATCTTTTTGGTACATTTATAAATTGTCTTATTAGTATAGCAGGAACTAACTTGGGGAGATTTTTCTCCATCCTTAAAATATATTTCTTAAGATAAAATTCTGTAGTTTACAGTAACTCACATTGCTTAAAAAATTAAAAGAACCATCACTATCATATCAGTATTTATTTATCACGAAAAGCAGTATTGTATTGTATTTTTTTTACATATTTACGAAGAAACTTGGGAGGTGCGCATCTTTTCTTTGTGGCGCAAAAGCATGTGATTAAGTGCCTAACTGGTGCTTATTATCATGATTTCTGTTTATCCATTTTTAAAATGTATAAAATCCTTTCCTTACCGTGCTTATATATATCAAAATCTATATACTACACATATCAGTTTAAAATAAAAATTGCTAATAACACTAGTTTTCACGATTACAACACTTGTATTAAAAATAAATTCCACTCACCTTTTTGTACCATGAAGCTAATAAGTTAAGGTGCATATAATTTAAGAACCAAGTATTTAATCATTTAGTTAGTGAATTTAGATATATTAATAGTCATAATTTCATTACTTAATTTAATTACTTATATACAGACTCAATAGCGTCAGGTAAAAAAAATTGTTAGGTAAATAAATAAATATAACTATAAACCACGGTTTTTTTTTTTCGTTTTTCTAAGGTTTTGGTAAATATATCTGGTAAGATCATATTTGCGACCCTGCACATGGGGATATATTCGTAGTCAGCGTGAAATTTTCTATAATAATCCACCATTATCATATTTTTGTCCACTAACTCGCTCTCCTAGCTGCACTGTGCGTCTATCGCATCGAGAGAAATAAAATCAAATAAAGAAATTATTTTATTTATTTCTTCCTCCCCCTCCCCTGATACATTGCAAGGTCATTCTTTTCTTTTTATTTATTTATTTGTTAAACTAGATGCTGCGCATCTTCGCCCAGCGAAGATGGTGGCACTTTTAGAATGTGCTGTACGTTTTAAGTAGTTTTTGTTTTTTTTTTTACTTTTGGAAGACCATGTATAGTCGAAAATATGTTTAGGTTGTGCAGCATTTAATTCTGTACAACTTTTGTAGAAAAGATTTGTTCCTAAAAGCAAAAATAGAGCTATAGTGAAAAAACCCAGTCTTCCTGAACACCCGGTATATTTGAAAATATTTTTAGGTTATGCAGCATTCAATTCTATAACATTCTTGTAGAAAATATGTTTTCCTAAACGCAAAAATAGAGCTTATAATAAAAAAACCCAGTCTTCCTGAACGCCCGGTATATTTGAAAATATTTTTAGATTATGCAGCATTCAATTCTATAACACTCTTGTAGAAAAGATTTTTCCTAAAAGCAAAAATAGAGCTATTGTGAAAAAACCCAGTCTTCCTGAACATTCGGTATATTTGAAAATATTTTAGGTATGCAGCATTCAATTCTATAAGACTTTGTAGAAAGATTTTTTTCCTGAAAGCAAAGATATAGCTCTAATCAAAACTCAATCTTCGTGAACACCTGTGTAGTGGAAAATATGTTAACTTATGCAGCATTGAATTCTTGTACATCTTTTGTAGAAAAGATTTTTTTCCTAAATGCAAAAATGGAGCTGTAATCAACGACCCAGCTTCGATGGATCAGATACGGGGAAAAAACAGAACTTTTTTTTTGTCAGTACATATGTAAAAATGTTAATTTTAAAGTTATAATTATTTCAAGTTGCAAAATTAATTATTGCGACAATATTTTATAGCGTTTTCGACTTACTGCCTTTTATGCACCGATTGATTTTTGTTTCATTTTAATGTGCACTGTCATACATCAGTCTACGTAAAATACATTTCTTTTGTATATACATCAACACTATTAATAGATAATCATGTAATTACCATCAACAAAAAAACGAAATGAAAAAAAAAAAAAAAATGGCAAAAAAAATCTGGCCGCCAGTGATTCGATCCCGGTACCTTGCGTCGACAAAGTCCGTTTGTCGCACGCCAACTCCGCTAGATCAAATGTATCAGTGTTCGTAGTTTTCGAAATAAGCATTTATAACTGATGGATACGCTATATGAAATCAGCTGACAGTTCAATTTATTTTATACCATTTTAGAAATTTTAGCTACGTTACGTCAGTACAATGACTAAAAGACTTTCGCTGTTCTTGTTTAATTAGTAAATATCGCGAAACGAAAACCTACCTTCACTACTGTCGATAATGCCGTATCTTGTCGTTAAAAAGTGCGCTGCTTTTATCGAAGTATTTTGTATCATTTTGAGTATTGCGAGTAATATTCGTTATCACAGGGCTTCATCACCTATATCCAGTCATTTCACTATCTTTTCCGTATTACCTACGCGCCTATCTCATTCCGAAATCATCCCGATAATAATTTGGGAGTATGAGCGTGTCATAATTTAACATTTCTCATGAAATTTGTTCAATAATCTAACTAAAACTGAATAAGCACTTTCACAAACATACCTGAGCGTGTATTACGAATGTTATTTTTTACCTTTAAACCGACGAATGAGTCTTGAACAAAATAAGGCTAGCTCAAATTGTTCCAAATTGATATGTTAGGTTAGAGTATAAGCTCTATCTGAAATGGCAATATTTCGCGAATTATTACACATTTTTTCATATGCTAATGAATAATACAGTTTCTAAACATCTCTCTGGTCACGTTTCGACTTAATATGTGTCGATTGTACACCTATTTTCGTTAGAAATCGTTCATCGAAGTTCGCGACATTTTACCGTGTGACAGATGTGGTTGTCATCCGACGAAACCCGCCAGAATTCCAAGCTCCGTCCCTAAAACGCATCTCTATAAATCGGGTCATTTTAAGAAAAAATTTGCGTCTCGACCCATTTTAGGGGTCAAACGGTAAGAGGAAACATGTTTATGTTTAGAAATATTCTTTTTGATTTTATTAGGGTTTTTTTTTTTAAATATTTCATAATTGCGTTGCCATGTGTAAGTATGGGATTGTTGCGTTTTTGTTTAAATAATAGTGTTTGTCGACGCTTTATGAAGGTAAGAATTACATTTCTTATTCTTTAGTTTATTGTTATCATTATTGATTATTTTTTTTGTTGTTATTATTGTTGTTCATTTTTATGTTTTTCTTTTCTTTTTACAATTTGTATTAATTTCATTGTTATTTTATTTTCAGATGACAGATTGTAATAATAATAATAATGTTGAGGTATTTTTTTACAACGCGGCATTTTATACATTTTCTTTAATTTATTTATGCATTTCAGAAAGAAGTTCCGGAGGAAACGGGGGAAACGGCGGTGGCGACGGCGTCGGCCACCACCTATAAAAATGTAAATATTCTTTATTACGATAAGATAGAAATACAATCAATGCATGAAAGTATAGTAAATTGAAAACAGCTAATAATAGTATTGTATGCATCATGAACATATTAACTCGTTTTAATTTGTTTTTTCTGTTTATTAATTTTAGATGGAGGTGGACGATTGCGAACACCGGTCGGTGGCGGCCGGACGGCCAAAACGCGGCCGGCGCCGCGCCAGGCCGAAGTAAGTGTTATTATCATAAATATTTTTGTATTTTTCAATGAATATGCATTGGTTTTTTTATTTTATTAATAATTATTATACTGTTGTTTACCTATTGTTTTTATAGAATACAGAAATTTGTTTCCATATATTTATTTATATATATTTCTTTTTGTTGACAGACATCGCACGACCAATAAAGTGGTTATAAATAAATATTTTTTGGTGGCTGGTGCCACGTTCATCCAGAACCAGCATTAGGATGGTAAGTTGAACGTATGACTGTATGTGTTCTTTGTTCTTTTGTTTGTTTGTTTCAGAACGTGGTACGGCAGCGATTTGTAAGTTTGAGATACGTTCGAAAGTGAAATATATTTATTTATATATATGTATTTTTAATTTTCAGATTTGTCGCGTTATTTAACAATTAAAAAATTATTGATTAATTTCGGACTTTTATTTTATATTGAGTTTGTGAAATGCGTTGGAATGGTTTTTTTTCGGTTGCGATACTTTCGCAACCAATTTACGAATATCGACAATTATAATCTATAAAAGATAATGGCGGATAGACGCTTCTACTATAAACAATACTTGTTACTTGTGTCATTTATTTGTTTCTGTTGACAATTGTGTATTGTTAAATAATGACACCCAAGGATTTCGTATGACATCTGTCAAGAGTTGTCAACAATTAATGCACATGTGCAGACAGTTCATTATTTATCATTGTGGCTTATATGAAACTGGTGATAATACTTGCTGGAAAGTACGGATTTTTCATAGTAATAAAGAATTTTGACGTAACTGATATTATATATTTTATAATATATTTTTAGTATTAGTTTATCCTTTAAAATTATAGCACAATATCACTTTTTATGTAGATATAATAAGAATGAAAACTATTTTATTTTTACTTATTCTTTACTATATGTGTGAAGGTATACAACAATAGAGATAATATAAGCATATTGAAATTATATAATTATTATATTGTAGACATTTTCTCATTCAGCCGATCGCTCTATCCTTTCTTAAATGGTGGTATTTTGCATACGTCAAGCTTCCAATTAAAAAGGCATCGGAGGCTTGTTTACCAAAGAAAACCAAAGTATACCTGTAAAACGAAGGATACATAAAGTCGTTTCAAAAATAATTCCACATCACGATACGGTTTCTGAGCCGATATTAGCGCGCGACAAAACGGCCCTTTGATTTGACATCTCTTTCGAATCTCGCTCAATAATTTCTCTAAAAACTGAATAATCACTTTCACAAACATACCTGAGTGCGTATTACGAAAGATATTTCACCTTTTAATCGACGAACTGAGCCGTAAACGAAAATAATGGTACCTCGTATTGTTCCATATTGACATGTGGTATAGGTTAGACTATTAGCTCCATCTGAAATGACTATATTTCGCGAATTAATCGGCATGTTCCCTTTCAATCTACCTGCTATATAGCTTATAACGTTTGCCGAATCACTTTTGTCTTCTTACACTTGCTCGGAGTACATCTTTACCCCAAAAACACGTCGCACTGAATTATGTAGGTTTTTCGCCGGCCATTTGCCGAACGCGCTTCAACGACTTCTGTCAAATCTGACAGGCGTCCCCTGCAAACATATCTATATTAATCGTTTAATTTTGAAGAAAATTTTCCGTTCCTGTCCTATCTTAGCGTTCGAATTGTACGATGAAACATGAGAGAAGCCGTTCCGACAACAATTTCATACCAAGATACGGTTTTTGAGCCGGTGTCGATGCCGCAAAAACGGGCGTCACTCGCACAATTAACTATTTCGGCCAGATGTGTGACGCGATAAATTGATCGATGTTGAGAGAAATTTAGCGTTTCCATTCCATTTTAGGGTTCAAACTGTAAAACGAAGGATACAGGAAGCCGTTTCAAAACTAATTTCGCACCACGTTATCCCCCTCCCCTGATACATTGCAAGGTCATTCTTTTCTTTTTATTTATTTATTTGTTAAATAATAAAACTTTTTACTAATCTTCTTTTGAGTCTCATGCTTGAAACTTGTTACATTGCCCTGAGAAAGACAAATACCTAACAGTTTTCTTAGTTTAAAAGAAGCACATCCTTTCGACGATGTAGTGGCTAAAGTATTTTTCAAAAGAGGTAGCCTTCCATACGCATTTGCTATACAACTGAAACACATTCGTAAAGGTGAAACACTTGAGGTGAGAAAATATCTAGAAGGCTATATATGATTTAAAACTATAGGAGATATTGCTATTGACAACATTCATTTCTCCTACTTTTGCATTAAGAATGTAAGAATTATGGATTATACACTATCCGCGAACAGCTCGAGTAGCGTATCATAGAAATCGGCGAGGAAAGTATTGAAAGAAAAAACTTTATAGACATGTTAAGAAAAAAAGGTAATTTCTTATCCCCTGCGCGAAAGGAAATCAAACTTGTAAAGAGACATACAAAAGTTGTATCTGCAGAAAATGTAACTAAAACTTATTTAGTCTTTCGTTGTGTGGATGAAAAAATTGTTAGTAGTCTACGAATAAAGGAAGGTGTACTTAACATGCGTTGTGATAGCATATGATTAATAGCTAAAAGTGACCTCCTTATTTTACCGTTTGGATCGTTTTATGCAAAACGGCCATTTGATTATTACTTGATGTATTAAAGCCGCAACATTTTGATTTACTGGTGTCCACTACAAAAACAGTAGCTAGATATGATACAAACAGGGATTTTTATGGGTATGGATCATATGCTCTTAATATTGCAACATCTCTCAAACAATGTTGTGAAATTGCTATCACATATGCTCTTAAAAGAAAAGGAATTTATGCTACAATTCCATCAGCTGAGTTAAGAAGTTTGATTGAATTAATAGAAGCCCACTAGCGCTTTGAAATATCTAACCAAGCAGCAAATTATTTAAATATCAAAAAATGGAACAAAATTACTATTGTACCCCTCGCCAGTGACTTAAAATTACTAAAAGACTATCTTATTACAAAGGCAAACATAGCTGCAACTGAATTAACGAAAAATGGTAAAATATTTTACGCGTAGAATAGGTTAGATACCGGTGAACGTGCAATTAATACTAGTCGTAAAAGTAACAAATGTCCTGGAGTCGTGAGGCTGTGGAGTTACTTATAGAAAGTATAAAGCAATATCCTTGTTTATACAAAATAAAGGATGAAGTTTATAAAAACAGACGCTTACGAAGGAAGGCCTGGGATGAAATTTCACACAAAATAGAGGACGTTAGAGCTAACACAAATGTAGTTGAATTAAAAACGAAATTTGCTGGTTTGAAAACTAGTTTCAATTGTGAATTCAAAAAATATAAAGAGAAAAGAAGTGGAGCAGGACTTGACGATGTAAGTATGCTGGAGAAAAGTATAAAATTCTTGTTAATAAATAAACTCTTCCAGATATATAAGCCAACACATTGGTATTTTGAAAAACTTTCATTTCTCAAAGATCATGAAATAAGAGCTTCCATAGACAATATAGAAACATTTGAATTAGATGTAGCAACGTCTGAGAACATTGCGCAAAATATTGATATAGATGACTCTGTAATGGTAATCCTACAAAATGGTTTCCTATATATGTACAATAATTTGGTTGTTTATTTTACAGTCTGGTTCAGTAGATCACAGTTATTCATATACTGAAAAAAATACTTCCACATCGCGAAAAAGGAAGAGAGGTTCTGAGGAACAGATTTTACAAGATGCTTCTAATGCAATTAGTACTCTGACAGAAGTGGTAAGATCTCCACATGCACAGCTGAAAGCTAGTGAAGATATTTTCGGAGAACTTGTTGCAAGTAAGCTCAAGTGTGTTAATGACACGTTAAGAAAAGCAAAAATTGAGAAAAACATTTTAAAAATATTGTATGATATGCATTAGGTGTACAAAGTATACTTCTAGAATCGTGCTCGTTTTATACAAAAACTACTTTATTCTTATATTTAAAAAAATATTTATTTTCACTTTTACAGTTGTTTATTACAGAGGTGTTGTATATGTTATAGTTAATAAAATTATACGTTACCATCATAACATTTTATTATGTGTTTGCTCACATTGCAATTTATTCAATTGTATCTTGCCACTCTACTGAGCCTAATGCAGAGTTGAAAAAATCTTTAAATTCATTTCTTAATTTTTGAGCTGTAGCTGTTGTTCGATTTCCATGTCCATCACCGACCCGCGATAATGGGATAATGGGTTCCAGATTGGTTGGGTCGCCATAAGTGTTATTATTTTCGCACAAGCTAGTACAAGCTAGAGTAATTTGTTGGACTTTTTCACACGTTTAAGTGGAGTGGATTTAATAGAACACGAAATCTATTTACTAATATCCCAAAGGCGTTCTCTATCACCCGCCTTGCACGGGATAAGCGATAATTAAATACGCGTTCGTCTCTTGCAAGATTGCGGTTGGGATATGGTTTTAAGAGATGGCTTGATAGGGGGAAGGCTTCGTCTGCCACAATCACAAATGGTACTTCCATATTTCTGCCAGGCAAAGCTTTAGGTAATGGAATATTTAATTTATTAGAATTAATAGCTTAAATAAATTGCATGGCTGTTATACACCCCCATCACTAATACGTCCATTTACCCCTATATTTATGTAGGTAAATTTATAATTTGCATTTGCCGTGGCCAATAGCACAATACTATTAGTACCTTTATAATTAAAATAATAGGAACCATCAGATATTGGAGCCCGAAAGGTAATGTGTTTTCCGTCTAACGCTCCCACGCAATGTGGGAAATTCCACATTTCTTCAAACTCATTTACTATTTGGAGCCATTCTTCAGTTGCTGATGGTACCTATAATAATATATTTCGAAGAGCATTGCAAATAAACATCTAAATTATTTACCTTAAGATAATTATCTTTTAAATGTGAGTATAGACTTTCACACACTACTGGAATAAATTGGGAAATGGTGGTTTCATGTATTTTTGTGGCATACATGAGGGATCTAAATGATTCACCAGTAGCCAGGAACCTTAGTGTAATTTCTAATCTAAAAACGTCTTAACAATAAACAAGTTATTTATATTGTATATTGATATATGTACTTGCTTGCTGGTGGTACAGCTTCTCTCATTTTGGATCTTCCTTTTCAAGTTCACTATTTATCATACTGAGTAATCCCAAACCTTTGTATCTCCTATCAAGCCACTTCTTATACCATGTTTTTCTTATCCTTCTTTTTTTCTTTTTTGCTACACTAAGCATTATAAGTTGCAAAGCTACTATACTACCACATACTGCAAGAGTCTGTATACTTTTGCTTAGTGCCGACAACAAGTTGAGGTTATGTTATGTTATGTACATACGTTAACAGCCGTGTGCGCATTATCCTTGGCGCAGTTATTGGACAAGAAATATTGCTTGGTGTATAACGACACTTCACCAGTGGTCTAAGAAAATGTAGCAATTCCTTATTGTAAAATAAATTGCGGAATAAATAGCTAGGTGTAAAACGGCCTTAAGGACAGGAATATAAAAAGAATTTTTTGATTGACAAAGATCACAAATTTTAATTGCATTTTTTTAAGCTAACTCGACAACCCACCTTTTCACAGAACGAAATAAATTCTAATAGCAAACATATTTTTTCAATAATTTAAACAAGTATATATTTATAATATAATGCCTTCGAAACCCAATACTTTCTTTTTCATTATGGCTAAAATTGAATCAAGAGCAGTTTATAAGTTAAAGCGTTAATACCTGATAACTGTGGCCCTTATTAATCAGAAAATTCTTTTTGTTTTTCCTTATTTAAAGTGACTGCTTATTTTTAATTTCTAAAAATAGTTTTCTAGGTGACATTTTGCAAGACCAGATCTTTTTTGCTTTCTTCTAGGATATGTTTGGCTGTATGACAATACAGCCAAACATATCCTACTATAAATAACCAGCTAGAATCTTTTTAACGGTGACGTTTATAAGCATAGTGTTTTTTGATTGCGATTTACAACAGATTAAACTTATTAGGCAATGTGGCAATTGTATAACACTCTATGAAAGATGTCATGGTCCCGGAATAAAATAGGATTACTTAGGAAAAAGAACCAAAACGGAAGCTATGAGATGCTAATATAGAAAACGAACTATTAAGAAATGCCACTAGAATGCTAAAGATGGTGAGAAGTGCCAAATGAAAAAGACACATCTATAAACACGTTTGTTGCATACAATATTGCTTCCAAATTAAAAGAAATAAACCACCCAGAATTGCTTTCAGCAGCGCAGGAAGAAATATCATCAATCAGATATTCTAAACTTCGTAATGTTAGATCACAAACATTTTAAGTGTTACTTATTAGTTACACTTAGTTAGGTGACAACTAAACTAAAAACAATTAACATGTATTTTTTATAATAAAATTACTATCTTCTATGTATATTAAGAGCATTATTTTGCCATGAAACTTCCCGCAGAACGAAAAGTTGATTTTTTAACATGTCTCTTTCAAGCAAAGCATCTGTGGCAGATGCATTACAAACATATTGGCATATGGTGCACCACCTTCCTCCATTGTTGTGGATTCGTCCAATAGTTCTTCAACTACCTGTGTACTGCTGGTATCATTACAATGAATGTTAGATATGCTTCTATAAAATAAAAGAACTCAGTCCAATAATTGAATATACGGGATTAACTTACTTTCGTTTGTGATCCACTTGGCCAAGAAACATTAACATATCGGACAGTGGCCATTTTTTCCCTTGAGTCGAAGCAGAAGCTCCAGTCCCTTTCCCTTTCTTTTGCCTTTTGTGGTAGGTGTCTTTAATATTCCTCCATCTCTTTTTACAATCTTGAGCTGCATTGGATTCGAAAAATTGAAAGAGCCACTACTTCGTTAGTAGTAAATTATTAGATTGGTACTGTTCACCAAAAGCCAACATAGAGATAAATATTGATTGCACATTTGACCGCTACGTTAGATTTTGGTAGGTCGTACCCAACAAGGGTACATTTTTTTTTCAGGTATATGGCAACAGGCGAATCATTCAAATCATTAGCGTGTGGCTTTAGAATATCCCCTAGCTACATCAGCAAAATTGTACAAAGTGCGCTGTCAGTTCTCCGCAAAAATTGTTACCTATCTTTCTGCCACCACTTTCATCGGACGAGTTGAAGACAAAATCAGAGGACTTCTGGCGAAAATTGAACTTCCCCAACTGTGTCGGAGCGATCGACGGAAAGCATGTACGAATTTTCTCCCCTGCACTTAGTGGCTCTCTATATTTTAATTACAAACACTTTTTCTCTATTGTTTTACTTGCTGTCGTTGATGCCAACTACAAGTTTATATTTACTGATGTGGGATCCTGCGGAAAGGAAGGCGATAGCGGAATTTTCGATAAAAGTAATATTGGGAAACGATTCAGAACTGGTAATATGTTTCCGCCTCCATGCAAGCTGCCAAATTCTGACGCTGTTTTGCGCCACGTTTACGTAGGCGATGAAGCATTTCGGTTCCATGGAAATATGATGAAACCGTTTTCTAGAGCAGTTGCAGCTGGTGACAATCAAAAAGCTATTTTTAACTACCGTCTCTCTAGAGCTCGTAGAGCGTCTGATAACGTATTTGGTTTGTTAAGCCAAGTTTTTCGCATATTTTATACACCCATCGCTGTAAAGCCAGAGACAACTGACGACTTGATTATTGTAGCTTGTTGTTTGCACAATTTACTTAGAGATGCATTCTTAGAGAGTAAAAATAAACCCTATTATGAACTAAACCCAACTGAATCACCGCCATCTAAAAATTTTATGCCAATTGCTAGGGGAGGTGGTATTGCAAATATTGATGGATTTTCTGTCAGAGATTCATTTATGAAATATTTCAACAGTCGCACAGGAACAGTACATTGGCAAAATAATCATGTTACTAGAACTTATTAAGATAACTACATTACAATGTTTCCTAATTATGTCGGAACATACAAGAAAATTTGTATGGAGGCCGAATAAAACAAGATACCACCCCCAACATGTTATTCCGCAAACGAGAAGTGGAAGAATTAGCGTTGCATGTTGGGGGTGGATGTCATCTTGGTCATGGAACTTGCTGCTATTCGGACTCGAATGAATGCAGAAGAATATATTCATATATTAGAGAAGGTTATGTTACCCAGCATCCGGTTATTATATCCCTCCTCCAATGCAATAGCAATGGTTCAAGACAACTCGGCGCTACACACAGCTCGAATTATTCAAGATTGGTTTAATACCCGAGACGACGTAGAAGTAGTTGCTTGGCTACCGAAGTCCCCAGACTTGAATGTGATAGAGAACTTGTGGGACATTATGGAGCAGATGTGGGAAAATAACTTAGACGTTGTAATACACAATGAAAGAAACTTACATCTTCATGTATCAGAGATATGGGAAACTTTAAAGGGCCAATACACATGTGAAGCGTTAGTAAATTCGATGCACAATAGATCTTGAGAAGCCATTGAAAACAATGGCTATTGGTCGAAGTATTAATTTGTCTGGTGCTGATTTTTGATATATTCTTTTTGTTTATTCATTTGTAGATTCATGTTTTTATTTGTTTTTGTATATTACAAGAATACTCATTATTTTTCAAATAATTTATTACTTATTTACTTTCTGTAGTTCCAGTTTTTTGATTTATATGAATAATTTTTGTTTCCTTTTTAAAATATTTGTCGTTGGAGAATTAGATCTTAATTTGTTACTAAAATTTTAGAATTGTTATTTAGAAATTTGTTTTTCCAATGTTTCTTGTGGTTAATAGAACCCTATTTGTTATATTTCTTTATTTCACAATAAATGATTATTTTTAACAAATAGTTTTACTTATTTGACACAATACCTTGATATGTCATTTTCAATTGACACTGTTTTAAATGTGTATACAACTGTTAACAGCAACTACACCGATAGACCTCATGGCGTGGACAAGATGGTTCGCTCATGAAAATGGTGGACTAGTAGCACGAGGGGCGGCAGACCAAATTGTTAGACAGGTATGGCAGAAGCGATGGAATGACAATCAGACCAAGGCTCAATGGACAAAGAAGCTCATCCCTAACATTCAAGCCTGGCAGGACTGTAAGTTTCGGACCGTGGATTACCATATGATATTCTATGGTACCTTTATCAGTTTACTTTACTGCTTCTGGCGTAAAAGCGAAAGACTTTTGTACGATTGTTAAAAATAATTTAAATGCACTAAATGAAATAGGTTTGAATCCTTTAACAATCATTTGTAAAAAATATTTAAATTACTTAACTTAACTTGTGATAAACCTTATTTTGAACTTGAAGGAAAAAGATATTTCCTAATTTTTGACGCTCCTTACTTAATCAAGAGTATTAGAAACAATCTACTGGACGCCGATTTCATTTATAGCAATAAACGAGTGAGTTTCAAAAATATAAGCGATGTGTACAGAATAGATGCAACGAGTAAAACAGAAAAACACTACCAAAATTAACGGACATACACATTAATCCAAACAGTTTCCAAAAAATGAATGTGCACTTGGCAGTACAAGTCCTTAGCCATAGTGTCACCGCTGCGATAACTACCAAAGAAACTGGACAGCTAAAGAGTGATACCGCCAACCCATGCTGTCGATTTTATTGTAATGATAAATAATACATTTGACGTTCTCAATAGCACATCATTAAAATCCAAAAAAATATTCTGCAAAGCATTGACTGACACCAATATGGATAGTTTACGCTTAGCTAAAAGCTACTTGCGATACTATGAAGCAAATTAAAAAAATTTATAGTAAAAATAGGATTCAAAAACCACCATGTTTCGATAGCTTGCAGCTGACTATTTCTACAGTACTACAAATATTTTAAGTGCAGTTACAAAAGGTTACATCTTTCTACTAACATCCCGATTGAATCAAGATATTTTAGAAAATCAATTTTCCATTTACCGAAAACGTGAATATATCCAAAAATCCTACTGCTAGATTATTTCAAGCGGAGTTTAAAGCAAACTGTGTTCAGAATTTATTAAGGCCGCCAAGTTCTTCCAACTATGCACATTCAACTGAAGAAAACATAAGTTTGTTTGAAAGCAGCAACGACATAGAATCTCCGTCATCAGAAGAATCACTTAGTTTAACACCATCTTTTTCAGGTTCTGTTTCAGTTGAAGAATATGAAGTAGGCATGGAAGAATCTTCAATAGTTTACTTTGCTGAATACTTAAGGGGAGAGTAAGGTTTTTAAACTTTTTTTTGCCTTTTTTATTTTATTTGATTTTCTGAACGGAGAACCTTTCAAGAATATTGTGTGAAAATTTGAGTTGAATCAGAGCAAAACTAACGAAGATACAGCGGTTTAAGAGACCGCGTGTCACCGCGCCCAAAAGGAAGGTGGCGGCCGTCATACAGATTCCTAATTCCCTTCAAGGATTTGACATCTACTGTTTGTTTAGTCAGTGTAGAGTATATAATTCAGTTTAGCAGCGGGCATTCTACCAAGCAGACGTACTCGCGCTCTCCGATTTTCGCATCATCTTAGTTAAATTATTGCTAAAATGCCGAAGAAAGTTAAAAGAACCGATAGAAAATCATCTAGTTCGAGATTATATCGACCCAGAAAAATCGTACCTCCGCAAAAACGTAAAAGCGAAGACGTTTCAACAAGTAGCGCGTCAGCTAAAAAAATAAAAGTGACCGTTGAAGATCAAGTTACGGAGGATCTTGAAAAACACTATAGGATAATAGATTTTTTATTAATCTTTTAAACAATTGCTACGCTAGTGAAGTGTGTAAAATGTGATGGAAAAGTGAATTTTCATTCGACTAAGAAAGAAGGCCTTGGATTTAACATCAAAGTCTCGTGCGAAAGCTGCAAACAGATTACAAATGTTCCGTCCAGTACTAGAATAAACTCTGGTGTTTACGAAGTTAATTACCGGTTCGTTTTCGCGATGAAGATATTAGGCCTTGGATTAGCTGGCTGTGAAAAGTTTTGCGGCTTGATGGATTTGTCTAGTAGCTTTTTATCAAGATCGAGTCACAATGACTATATGAAAAAAATGTGCTCGACTGTAAGAGGAGTAGCTAATCGATTTCTTTTATCTGCTACAAAAGAAGAAAAAGCAGCAACAGCCGAAGAGAAAAAACTGAAGATGCCGACGAACTCACTGTATCAGGCGACGGAACATGGAAAAAAAGAGGCTTCTCATCTTTATTCGGCGTCACCTCGTTGATTGGTTACTTCAGAGGGAAAGTTCTTGACATTTTCGTCAAAAGTTCATACTGCCACGAATGTTTCAACGCTCGGTAAGGAATGGTGTGCGATATCGCAACTATATTGGCAACGGTGACTGTAAAGCTTACTCCGGGTTAGTGAATTCTAAACCTTATGGTGATGACTTTTCGATAGTGAAAAAAGAATGTGTATCAAAAGTAAAAGTCTGTCTGGTAAAGGGAAGCTTACGGCTAAAATGATTGATAAACTGACGGTATACTACGGTTTGGCTATTAGGACGCTACTCTGTTTCCGTGGAGAATATGAAGAATGCTATCTGGGCAACATTCTTTCACTACAGTTCGAACGGACGAGAATCCACAACATAAAAAATGCCCGAGCGGCGCGGACTCGTGGTGCGAATGGCAAAAAGCTGCAGGTGCTAATGCATTGGATTCGTTCAACAACACGTACAGTGCTCTTCCCAAGGATGTTCTGGATGCCATCAAGCCTATCTATGAAGATCTGAGCAAAGATGCCCTCCTGGAGCGATGTGTCGGAGGTTTTACACAGAACAACAATGAGAGTTTGAACCAACTTATTTGGAAAATCTCACCAAAGGACTTGAATGGAACCTCTGTCATCGTTGAGATTGCAGCTTATGTGGCAGCCTGTGTCTTCAATTGAAGGTTCTTTTGCTTTTGCTAACCTTCATGCAAGACATGGGAATCAGTTGTGGACAAGCTGCTCATGAATGGGCGCGATCAACTGACTCTATGCGTAATAAGCCGAGCGGAGCAGGAAGCTAAAAAACCAAACTAAAGAAGGCAGGATTCGTCGTAGACAGGATCAAAAAGATCTTTAGATTATCATGGATGATAGCAACATTCTTTACGGGACCTGGATCGATGATTTCAGTATGAGGTAGGCGATAAAACTCGCTTATGGACGTTTCATTCCTCATTTTTTGAGTGTTCTACTTTCAAGCGTTTTTTCACAATTCACGTTTTCAAAGTCGGTGCCCCTCATAACTTCAAAACTACTGCAGCGATCCTTTTGTAGTTTTGAAACACTATTTCCGCACATAATTTGCGAGGTAACGCTGGAGAGTTTTTTCAAATTTGTTGATATTTTTTATTTTGCAATAACAAATTAGCGATTTTTACCGCAAAAATCGTGTTTCTCATTTCAAAGTGTTGCGAAAAGTGAAAAATTGGAAATTTTCGAAAATCCTCCCAGCGTTACCTGGAGAAAGCGATTATCTAAACGAAGAACCTTTGATTTTTCTTTTCAGTTGATCCAGCACCGAGCTATGAGAGGCACCGTAATTCAATTTTTTCCGAGACGCTTCCAAATAATTGCTGCCATTGCCGATTTTTTTTTCTATTTCTTCATGAAAATTT
This sequence comes from Protaetia brevitarsis, assembly GCA_004143645.1. NCBI lineage: Eukaryota > Metazoa > Arthropoda > Insecta > Coleoptera > Scarabaeidae > Protaetia > Protaetia brevitarsis. The sequence goes on along the minus strand of RXPK01000561.1, from coordinate 2,854 downwards.
CACATAATTTCTCGAAATATACTTTAATGACCATTGCTTTAATGCATAGTTTCCAACTTTCGTCGAAAAAATTTAAAAAAAAATGCCTTTTTGCACAAATTATTTACCCTCGCCTTAAAAAAAGGTGTTAGATCATATCCTGCGATATTTAAGCATCTTATCCGATGACACTGATTTTATTTCGAAAACCGATATATTGCTATTTTATAACATTATAACATCAATAATCCAGTATTGCTGAAGAAACCTTCCAAACTTTTAGAAAAGGCTGTTACACTGGCAGTGCTTGTTTTCAGTAAATCTTTCAAGCATGTTTGGATTAAAGCGATGGTATCGAAACTACTGTTTACTAAAATAGAAAGGAAGCTCCCCAAAACACTACCTAATTGGATTGAGTCAAAAAAATGTAATGAAGATAGAAATTATATTATTGATTTGCTAATACGAATTCTAATTTACAAAGAATGTAAATATGTTACAGGTGATAAGAAATCATTTGGCAGCCAAACTACCCAAAAATTGAAAATTTTAAAGGGTCAGTAGCCACGTATAAAAATGTTATTTTAAATTTTATTGTTAATAAAAAGACAAGATTAAATAATGTATTCCACATTTTCTTTAGCTACTATTACATTGTAATATTCATCATTTTAAAGTAATGCTACCTTATGTTAATTATGGCCTATTTGAATTTATTTGCAATTTGTTGGAGCAGCTCATATTGCTGTTAAAATATTGTATGGATAAATTATAAGGCATACGCATGTAGAATATTGTATGTTATATTATTTCTACAAATGTATATGTGTATATATTTCGTAGAATAAAATCCATTGTAATTGTCAAATTACTTTCATTTTTTTTTCTCAATTTTTCAGTTCTGGTTTTAGCAAAATAATCAATCATCTCAACTTAATTAATTAAAATTTTACTTGTTTTGATGAATTTAAATAAGATAATGATTCAATTAATTTTCTTATGTATGTATGGTTCTTGGTTTATGTAATAAATGATAATAGCTTCCCAATGAAAACCTTATTTCACAATTATTAAGTGCCAGATTACACAAAATTTACTTATTATTGCCTTTTTTTAAATAATATTGCATTGTAATTTGTTAGTTTTGCTTTGTCATTAACTGCCAGGTTTATTTCAGAATCTGAAACTAACATAGATTCGCTTCCAATGAATATTTGGCGCGTAAGAATTTGAAATTCTATCCCGTATAATACAAAGTATTTAAATTCATTTTATTAATACGTTGATGATAAGTACTGTGGCATTCGCTGAAGCAGCGACTACTTCACAAGAAATAACAGTCTATTTTGTTTAAAGTCTCTCGTAGTTGAGATAATACGGTATTATTTTAAATTTTATCTGCTTCTTTGTTTATTGTATGTTACAATTGGCTGACCAGCGAATCCCACTTACTCTCCAGAAGGGCGTTTGAAGTTCGGAAAAATAACGCTAACGATCATTCTTACGGCCCTCTGTAAAGAGAAGCGGAACTAGTAATCGGTACGGAATGACGTCATAACTAAAGTTTATAAAACTTCTTTACATGCCTGTTTTGAAACAATGAATTCGCGGACTCCGATGCAGCTACAGAAAAGCACGCGTTACCCCTTCGTTGTCGGGCGTTTCCATATCTTAAAATTAAAATTAAACTTCTCTTGTTAAATTTTGCAATTAAAATAAGCTTGGAAATTCGAGAACAGGAAGCAAAAACTTTCCTCGAGAAGTGTTTTGTTTTTGTGCTAAAAACCGTTCGAACCCCCCGCCCGCCCCCCCCTTTTCCCTTTTCTTTTAATTTTTGTGAATAAGAACAGTATTAAATTTTTAGCTGTTTCCAATAATTGTTTGCTTTTATGTATTTAATTTTATACTTATTTGTTTAAATTTTCTTATATTTGCATTATTCATAATTACATTTATTTGTATTATCTTATGTCATACATACAATTAGGTATTGTTTTTATATATGTAACTTGTCCATTATACCTGTACGTATTTATTAGACAAAATATCAAATCAAATCAAATAAAAAAAAAATCGTGTAGCCAGCAGTTTAGATTTTGTTCGTCAGAATATCTGACCCTTGGCTAAGCTATTAGAGTTTTGTAAGAAACAAAAGCTTGAATTTACAGGTTTGATTGATTTTCTCACACCGGTTCATTTTTCATTGCTTACATCGTCGGATACAATCCAGAAATCACTCACATTTGCTATGAACCTTACTAAAAAAAAATGTTGCGATCTGGTTTATATTCATTTAATTCAAATTGAAATTACCAGTGACCGAAGACAAGATTTGAAAATACTAAAAAATTAATCAATCTCATGGCAGATGAATTTCAGCTAAAAGTAGCTGAAACTTAATAAAAATAAATGGAATGAAACTGAATTTCTGCCTTTAACCAGTGACCTCAAGAAATTGAGTACGTTTTACAGAAAAGTGCTAATGCATGCTATAATCAAACTACAGTTAAATGGAAGAATGTTAGAGCTTATAATTTACTAAAGTGCTATATACACGCAAATATTACTAAATAGAAGACGCCCTGCGGAAGCACAACTGGAAATTGACAAATACATGCAGTTAGCAACATGAATTGATGATGACAAAAAATGCTGGAGATTCGAAAATGTCTCACCGAAACGAGAAGGTTTTGCGTAATACTTATAGTGGAATGTTATAAGAGAAAAAGAGGACGAGTGTGCCAAATTAATGTCACCAGAAATGAAGAAACATTTTGGACATAGTATTCATAAGAACACATTTGTTAAGGTAACAATATGTGTTTCATACGACGGCAAGGATTTCTGATGGAACCAAATCTGATATGAGTATACC